>CM054797.1:5000-17500 GCA_028984075.1 Pieris mannii | reverse complement strand
GAGTCGCGGGTTTGGTGAACGCGATACATTGCGTCTTGTCTGGACCGAAATGGAGCTTGACGCTGTGTCCCCATAGTCGAATCGTTTCCAGAGCCGAGTTTGTGATCTGTTCGAGTGTATTAGTGTCCTTGGCCGTGCTTATAAGCAGGACGTCGTCTGCGTATGCCTGAAGGGAGCAGCCTTCTGGAATGGGTGTGTCGAGTAGGTTGTTGAGAATGATGTTCCAGAGGATAGGCCCGCAAGCTGATCCTTGGACACATCCTTTCTCGGTGTGTTTTGTGGCGGTGGTGTTGCCGAGTCGTAGTGACACTTTTCTATCTTGGAGGTAACTTTTTATAATTTTAAAAATATTTACGGGACAACCAATGCGTCGGAGCCCGTCGTAGACGGCGGGCCACCACGCATTGTCGAAAGCTGCTTTGATATCGAGGGAGACGGCTATTGCTAGCTGGCCCTTGGTCTTGGCTGATGTGACTGTACCTATGGCTTGTTGTATAGCCTGTACGGTGCTTGTCTGCTCCGTAAAGCCGAATTGATTCGGGTTCAGTAGTTTAAGGTTGTGTGCGTTGAAAGTTAATCTTTTAGTAAATAATTTCTCAAGTGTTTTGCCGAAGACGGGTATGAGACCGATAGGTCGGTAGGAGCTTAGCTCTTCGAGCTTTGTTTTTCCCGGCTTGGGAATGATTTTAACTACCGCCTCTTTCCAAATGGAAGGGAAGTGTGAAATGGTCAAGCAGCAATTAAATAAGTTGGTGATGAATTCCGGAAACAGACGAGCGAACACGGCGCAAATGTCACTGGTAAGGTGGTCATGACCCGGTGCTTTATTATTACCGATCGAGCCGATGGCGTCGAATATCTCGGTGGTGGTAAAGGGGGGTTCGTTCTCCGTGTTAGGGAGAACATTGGCAGCCCCCCTGATGTCGCGGTGTTCGCTCGAGTCAGGATCATCCCCGGGGTAAAAGTGGTTTATTAGTGCTTCGGCAGTCTCCTGCTCGGTGTTTGTGTATGTGTTGTTGATCTTAAGTGTACCCGGGTGTATGTTTATCGCTTTGTCTTTTAAAAGTTTGTTTGTAATGGACCATGCGTCGTCCTTGCCCTGAGCCTCGCAGAAAGCCCGAAAGCTGTCTGTCGAGGCCCGGCGCATCTCTGACGCATATTGCTCTTTTGTTTCCCTGTATTGTTCGATTAGGTCGGGTGAGGGTGTGTTATGAGATCGTGTTGTGCGATGCAGCGTCCGATGTAATTGGATGCATTTTGTTTTGAGGTGCTCCAGGCGGTCATTCCAGAAGGGGGCTTTGCTTTTTTGTTTACCGGTTTTTAATGGAAATGATATTTTACAAGCTTCATTGATAGTGAGCGTCGTGCGTTCTACGATTGAGTCGAGTTTGGTGGGTGATATGTCGAGGAAGTTGGTGTCCAGAATTTTACTATTGACAAATTTGGAGAGCAGATTTTCCTTGAACGAGTGCCAGTTCGCGTTTTTTGTGCGGTATAAAAAGGTGCTTTGGTTGGGTGTCGCGGTTGGCGGGTTTTGCAGACTAATTTGGAATGTGATTACGTTGTGTTGAGTGGATGGGAATAGGTGAGGCCTGACTTCCCAGTGTCTTATTTTGTTGATGAGCGGTGTGGTGCTAAAGGTTAGGTCGATAATGGAAGAGCGAGGGCGGCCGTGTGTGATTGTTTCGAAAGTGGGTGTATTTCCCACATTGCACAGGTGCAAGTCCGAGGAGCTCATGAGGTCGACCAGATCGTGACCCCGTCTATTGCTACGGGGGTAGCGACCTCCGCCCCAGAGTGAATGCCATGCGTTGAAGTCACCGCATACTACGATAGACGCGTGAGGGTGTTGAGTGATGAAGTGTTCTAGTGTGTTGAGAGTGTCATTATTGTCTGTTTCTGGCTCTATGTATACAGAAGCCACGTATAGTGTGGAGGTATGGGTGGGTATGGAGATGATTACCAGGTTGCCGGTAGAGTGTTGTGTGAGTAGCATAGCGTTGATGTGCGGACGTGTAACTATACAGGCTTTCGTATTTCCTCCCCGATTGGTTTGGAATGTGCGTAGGCCTGGTATGTGCGGTGAGTGAGTGTTGTTACCCAGATATGGCTCGGAGATGACTGCTATGTCGATGTGATTGTTATCAAAGTGTAATTTGAGTTCGTGAAATGCATTGCGAGACCTATCGAGGTTCGCCTGTAAGATATTAAAATGAGCGTGCATGTTTAAATGTAATTGATTTTGGCCTCGACGCGGGCACGCATGGACTTCACCTTGGGGCAGTTTTCGCCGTCAGCGCGATGACCGACATCGGTCTGGGTCTTAAATTGGTGGTTTTGTTCGGTGCAGTTAATGCAGCAAGGCTTCTCTGAGGCCGCCTTGCTGCATTCACCCGTTGAGTGTGTCTTTGCGCACTTAGCGCAGGTGGGGACGGTGGCTGGACAACGGTTTTTGGTGTGCCCAAAACCTTGGCAGTTTCTGCACTGTAGGAACGGTGAGAAATTCTCACAATGGACCCTCTGATAAGTGATAGCGACCCTTTCGAGCTCCAGGAACTTGCGCCAGGCTGTCGGCGAAGTGTTTATAACCGCGTTGTACAGGTTTTCGTTCCTGTTATTTCTTTTGAATTTTACGTCGAATTTTTCCTCTTTCAGAGATGGATTTTGGTCTTTTATTATGTTGATTAGGTCCTCAGGGGGAGTGTTTTTGCTGATACCTTTAATATGTATCATGGGATCGAGACGGCGCTCCTCTTCCGCATTGAGCGAGCCCGTCTTTTTTAGATGCGTGAGCGCGTGTTGCCGGTTTTCGTTATTATTAAAAGTGATCTTTAATTTGCCCTTTGACAGGGGAGATATTTTTAACGGTGCGTAGCCGCCCTCTCGGAAATTAATGGATTTTCTGACTTTATCGACTAGTTGTTGGGGGGTTGAGCTGGGTTCTCCGCTGACCACTATGGACGGCCCCGACTCCTTTTTAGAGGTAGCTGCGATACTAGCATATGATTTATTCAGCCCAGATGGGGCGTTGGTGGTTGTAGTGGCCGAGTTAATATTGTTAATTTTATCCATTAGTTTGGTCATTTTTTTGTTATTTAGCTCAAGAAGTGCCGTGTGCTCTTTTAGTTTGTGCAGGAGTTCGTCCTGCTGAGGCGCAAAAGTAACCGGGCTCGTTTTGTTGGGAGGACCTTGCGGTTGCTCAATTAAAGTAGGTGTTGGTGTTGGGCAGGATGGGAGACCCGTGAGCCTGGTCTTGATAATAAGCGTGGCATTTTCTAGGGAGGCGTGAATGCTATTTTTTATCTCTGTTTTAATGTTTCTTGAGGCCCCGAGCGCCTCTTTGGCTTTGGTGAGCCATTCGCAGGCTTCTTCAATAGGGTTTGATTGATCGCTGATGACCAGCTTGGTGGGAGAGCGGGCAAACGACGGCAGAAGCGCTTCTGACTGCGCGCTAACCGCAGCAGGCGAGGGGGTTTGTCTCATGGTTTTGGGTGGTGAGCGGAACATATTTAGCTTATTACGGAGGAGTATTCAGATGGAATTTACTTTATGATTGTATTTATATTATTATTGTTTTTATTGTTTTAATTCTGTTAAGGAAATTGAGTTTTTAAGGTATTTAAAACTAGTGAAAAAAAAAATGAAATTTAAAGCGCTTCACGAATTCGGCGAAAACTCGGCGGCAGACAGAAGACAGATAAGGCCCGACCCTAATAATCGCTTGCTAGCGCACGTGCAAAAGAACAAAAGGCGACCGACGCTCTGGAAGTGTTTATTGTTTTATGTTCTATTACTCGAGAGGATTATTTATTAAATATTGAAATGTAGTTTTTAACTTAAATTTGTAATTGTAACTATTTTATAAAATATTTTTGTTGTTAAAATCCTGTTAAGAAAAGGCGACCGACGCTCTGGAAGTATTTATTGTTTTGCGTTCTGTTACCTGAGAGGATTATTTATAAAAATGAAATTTTAGTTTAAAGTTGTAACTGTACTTTTATTATTATTGTTTTTATTGTTTTAATTCTGTTAAGGAAATTGAGTTTTTAAGGTATTTAAAACTAGTGAGAAAAAAAAAATGAAATTTAAAGCGCTTCACGAATTCGGCGAAAACTCGGCGGCAGACAGAAGACAGATAAGGCCCGACCCTAATAATCGCTTGCTAGCGCACGTGCAAAAGAACAAAAGGCGACCGACGGCTCTGGACGTATTTATTGTTTTAGGTTCTATTACCTGAGGGGATTATTTATAAAAATGGAATTTTAGCTTGAAGTTTGTAACTGTATCTATGTTATTTAAATATTATTGTTTTAATAAAATGGAATTTACTGAATGAAAGTTGAGTTTAAAGATATTTAAAAGTAATAAAATTTAGTGCGCTTCGCGAATTCGTCGAAAACTCGGTGGTAGACGGGTGGCAAAGGAGACCCGACCCTAGATACCCTAGAGACCCTATAGATGTGTAGTATTTCAGATTTTAAATTAAATTAAAAAAAAAAAAAAAAAAAAAAAAAAAAAGAGTCGCTGAAGGCTAAAATGGATAAAATGAAATGCCAAATGACTTCTATATGTCGCTTTTGTAAAAATGCCTGTTTAAAATGTATAAAGTAAAATTTAAAAAGATTTTAGTTGAAAACTGAAATAAAATAAAATTGGCGCGAGACAAAGAACGTTAAAACAAAGAAATATTCGAAATTTAAACAATAAAAAATGAAAAATAACTACTACTACTGACTATTTATTGACGGCTGGCCGAGAGGTAGCTGGTGGATGCAGCAGCAGCAGATCCGTAGGTTTGAAGACACGCACAGGTAGACTCACAAAACACGGATTTTAGCGGTAGATAGATCGCACGAACACAAACTTTCAACTTGTTATACGCGGTGGAATATAAAAAATCCCGGTAAATAAGTGATTATTCGCGAGAGCGGAAACGACCGTTCTAGATGGCAGCTGAATTGAGACTGGTTAGGTTAGGTTAGGTTAGGTTAGGTTAGGTTAGGTTAGGTTAGGTTAGGTTAGGTTAGGTTAGGTTAGGTTAGGTTAGGTTAGGTTAGGTTAGGTTAGGTTAGGTTAGGTTAGGTTAGGTTAGGTTAGGTTAGGTTAGGTTAGGTTAGGTTAGGTTAGGTTAGGTTAGGTTAGGTTAGGTTAGGTTAGGTTAGGTTAGGTTAGGTTAGGTTAGGTTAGGTTAGGTTAGGTTAGGTTAGGTTAGGTTAGGTTAGGTTAGGTTAGGTTAGGTTAGGTTAGGTTAGGTTAGGTTAGGTTAGGTTAGGTTAGGTTAGGTTAGGTTAGGTTAGGTTAGGTTAGGTTAGGTTAGGTTAGGTTAGGTTAGGTTAGGTTAGGTTAGGTTAGGTTAGGTTAGGTTAGGTTAGGTTAGGTTAGGTTAGGTTAGGTTAGGTTAGGTTAGGTTAGGTTAGGTTAGGTTAGGTTAGGTTAGGTTAGGTTAGGTTAGGTTAGGTTAGGTTAGGTTAGGTTAGGTTAGGTTAGGTTAGGTTAGGTTAGGTTAGGTTAGGTTAGGTTAGGTTAGGTTAGGTTAGGTTAGGTTAGGTTAGGTTAGGTTAGGTTAGGTTAGGTTAGGTTAGGTTAGGTTAGGTTAGGTTAGGTTAGGTTAGGTTAGGTTAGGTTAGGTTAGGTTAGGTTAGGTTAGGTTAGGTTAGGTTAGGTTAGGTTAGGTTAGGTTAGGTTAGGTTAGGTTAGGTTAGGTTAGGTTAGGTTAGGTTAGGTTAGGTTAGGTTAGGTTAGGTTAGGTTAGGTTAGGTTAGGTTAGGTTAGGTTAGGTTAGGTTAGGTTAGGTTAGGTTAGGTTAGGTTAGGTTAGGTTAGGTTAGGTTAGGTTAGGTTAGGTTAGGTTAGGTTAGGTTAGGTTAGGTTAGGTTAGGTTAGGTTAGGTTAGGTTAGGTTAGGTTAGGTTAGGTTAGGTTAGGTTAGGTTAGGTTAGGTTAGGTTAGGTTAGGTTAGGTTAGGTTAGGTTAGGTTAGGTTAGGTTAGGTTAGGTTAGGTTAGGTTAGGTTAGGTTAGGTTAGGTTAGGTTAGGTTAGGTTAGGTTAGGTTAGGTTAGGTTAGGTTAGGTTAGGTTAGGTTAGGTTAGGTTAGGTTAGGTTAGGTTAGGTTAGGTTAGGTTAGGTTAGGTTAGGTTAGGTTAGGTTAGGTTAGGTTAGGTTAGGTTAGGTTAGGTTAGGTTAGGTTAGGTTAGGTTAGGTTAGGTTAGGTTAGGTTAGGTTAGGTTAGGTTAGGTTAGGTTAGGTTAGGTTAGGTTAGGTTAGGTTAGGTTAGGTTAGGTTAGGTTAGGTTAGGTTAGGTTAGGTTAGGTTAGGTTAGGTTAGGTTAGGTTAGGTTAGGTTAGGTTAGGTTAGGTTAGGTTAGGTTAGGTTAGGTTAGGTTAGGTTAGGTTAGGTTAGGTTAGGTTAGGTTAGGTTAGGTTAGGTTAGGTTAGGTTAGGTTAGGTTAGGTTAGGTTAGGTTAGGTTAGGTTAGGTTAGGTTAGGTTAGGTTAGGTTAGGTTAGGTTAGGTTAGGTTAGGTTAGGTTAGGTTAGGTTAGGTTAGGTTAGGTTAGGTTAGGTTAGGTTAGGTTAGGTTAGGTTAGGTTAGGTTAGGTTAGGTTAGGTTAGGTTAGGTTAGGTTAGGTTAGGTTAGGTTAGGTTAGGTTAGGTTAGGTTAGGTTAGGTTAGGTTAGGTTAGGTTAGGTTAGGTTAGGTTAGGTTAGGTTAGGTTAGGTTAGGTTAGGTTAGGTTAGGTTAGGTTAGGTTAGGTTAGGTTAGGTTAGGTTAGGTTAGGTTAGGTTAGGTTAGGTTAGGTTAGGTTAGGTTAGGTTAGGTTAGGTTAGGTTAGGTTAGGTTAGGTTAGGTTAGGTTAGGTTAGGTTAGGTTAGGTTAGGTTAGGTTAGGTTAGGTTAGGTTAGGTTAGGTTAGGTTAGGTTAGGTTAGGTTAGGTTAGGTTAGGTTAGGTTAGGTTAGGTTAGGTTAGGTTAGGTTAGGTTAGGTTAGGTTAGGTTAGGTTAGGTTAGGTTAGGTTAGGTTAGGTTAGGTTAGGTTAGGTTAGGTTAGGTTAGGTTAGGTTAGGTTAGGTTAGGTTAGGTTAGGTTAGGTTAGGTTAGGTTAGGTTAGGTTAGGTTAGGTTAGGTTAGGTTAGGTTAGGTTAGGTTAGGTTAGGTTAGGTTAGGTTAGGTTAGGTTAGGTTAGGTTAGGTTAGGTTAGGTTAGGTTAGGTTAGGTTAGGTTAGGTTAGGTTAGGTTAGGTTAGGTTAGGTTAGGTTAGGTTAGGTTAGGTTAGGTTAGGTTAGGTTAGGTTAGGTTAGGTTAGGTTAGGTTAGGTTAGGTTAGGTTAGGTTAGGTTAGGTTAGGTTAGGTTAGGTTAGGTTAGGTTAGGTTAGGTTAGGTTAGGTTAGGTTAGGTTAGGTTAGGTTAGGTTAGGTTAGGTTAGGTTAGGTTAGGTTAGGTTAGGTTAGGTTAGGTTAGGTTAGGTTAGGTTAGGTTAGGTTAGGTTAGGTTAGGTTAGGTTAGGTTAGGTTAGGTTAGGTTAGGTTAGGTTAGGTTAGGTTAGGTTAGGTTAGGTTAGGTTAGGTTAGGTTAGGTTAGGTTAGGTTAGGTTAGGTTAGGTTAGGTTAGGTTAGGTTAGGTTAGGTTAGGTTAGGTTAGGTTAGGTTAGGTTAGGTTAGGTTAGGTTAGGTTAGGTTAGGTTAGGTTAGGTTAGGTTAGGTTAGGTTAGGTTAGGTTAGGTTAGGTTAGGTTAGGTTAGGTTAGGTTAGGTTAGGTTAGGTTAGGTTAGGTTAGGTTAGGTTAGGTTAGGTTAGGTTAGGTTAGGTTAGGTTAGGTTAGGTTAGGTTAGGTTAGGTTAGGTTAGGTTAGGTTAGGTTAGGTTAGGTTAGGTTAGGTTAGGTTAGGTTAGGTTAGGTTAGGTTAGGTTAGGTTAGGTTAGGTTAGGTTAGGTTAGGTTAGGTTAGGTTAGGTTAGGTTAGGTTAGGTTAGGTTAGGTTAGGTTAGGTTAGGTTAGGTTAGGTTAGGTTAGGTTAGGTTAGGTTAGGTTAGGTTAGGTTAGGTTAGGTTAGGTTAGGTTAGGTTAGGTTAGGTTAGGTTAGGTTAGGTTAGGTTAGGTTAGGTTAGGTTAGGTTAGGTTAGGTTAGGTTAGGTTAGGTTAGGTTAGGTTAGGTTAGGTTAGGTTAGGTTAGGTTAGGTTAGGTTAGGTTAGGTTAGGTTAGGTTAGGTTAGGTTAGGTTAGGTTAGGTTAGGTTAGGTTAGGTTAGGTTAGGTTAGGTTAGGTTAGGTTAGGTTAGGTTAGGTTAGGTTAGGTTAGGTTAGGTTAGGTTAGGTTAGGTTAGGTTAGGTTAGGTTAGGTTAGGTTAGGTTAGGTTAGGTTAGGTTAGGTTAGGTTAGGTTAGGTTAGGTTAGGTTAGGTTAGGTTAGGTTAGGTTAGGTTAGGTTAGGTTAGGTTAGGTTAGGTTAGGTTAGGTTAGGTTAGGTTAGGTTAGGTTAGGTTAGGTTAGGTTAGGTTAGGTTAGGTTAGGTTAGGTTAGGTTAGGTTAGGTTAGGTTAGGTTAGGTTAGGTTAGGTTAGGTTAGGTTAGGTTAGGTTAGGTTAGGTTAGGTTAGGTTAGGTTAGGTTAGGTTAGGTTAGGTTAGGTTAGGTTAGGTTAGGTTAGGTTAGGTTAGGTTAGGTTAGGTTAGGTTAGGTTAGGTTAGGTTAGGTTAGGTTAGGTTAGGTTAGGTTAGGTTAGGTTAGGTTAGGTTAGGTTAGGTTAGGTTAGGTTAGGTTAGGTTAGGTTAGGTTAGGTTAGGTTAGGTTAGGTTAGGTTAGGTTAGGTTAGGTTAGGTTAGGTTAGGTTAGGTTAGGTTAGGTTAGGTTAGGTTAGGTTAGGTTAGGTTAGGTTAGGTTAGGTTAGGTTAGGTTAGGTTAGGTTAGGTTAGGTTAGGTTAGGTTAGGTTAGGTTAGGTTAGGTTAGGTTAGGTTAGGTTAGGTTAGGTTAGGTTAGGTTAGGTTAGGTTAGGTTAGGTTAGGTTAGGTTAGGTTAGGTTAGGTTAGGTTAGGTTAGGTTAGGTTAGGTTAGGTTAGGTTAGGTTAGGTTAGGTTAGGTTAGGTTAGGTTAGGTTAGGTTAGGTTAGGTTAGGTTAGGTTAGGTTAGGTTAGGTTAGGTTAGGTTAGGTTAGGTTAGGTTAGGTTAGGTTAGGTTAGGTTAGGTTAGGTTAGGTTAGGTTAGGTTAGGTTAGGTTAGGTTAGGTTAGGTTAGGTTAGGTTAGGTTAGGTTAGGTTAGGTTAGGTTAGGTTAGGTTAGGTTAGGTTAGGTTAGGTTAGGTTAGGTTAGGTTAGGTTAGGTTAGGTTAGGTTAGGTTAGGTTAGGTTAGGTTAGGTTAGGTTAGGTTAGGTTAGGTTAGGTTAGGTTAGGTTAGGTTAGGTTAGGTTAGGTTAGGTTAGGTTAGGTTAGGTTAGGTTAGGTTAGGTTAGGTTAGGTTAGGTTAGGTTAGGTTAGGTTAGGTTAGGTTAGGTTAGGTTAGGTTAGGTTAGGTTAGGTTAGGTTAGGTTAGGTTAGGTTAGGTTAGGTTAGGTTAGGTTAGGTTAGGTTAGGTTAGGTTAGGTTAGGTTAGGTTAGGTTAGGTTAGGTTAGGTTAGGTTAGGTTAGGTTAGGTTAGGTTAGGTTAGGTTAGGTTAGGTTAGGTTAGGTTAGGTTAGGTTAGGTTAGGTTAGGTTAGGTTAGGTTAGGTTAGGTTAGGTTAGGTTAGGTTAGGTTAGGTTAGGTTAGGTTAGGTTAGGTTAGGTTAGGTTAGGTTAGGTTAGGTTAGGTTAGGTTAGGTTAGGTTAGGTTAGGTTAGGTTAGGTTAGGTTAGGTTAGGTTAGGTTAGGTTAGGTTAGGTTAGGTTAGGTTAGGTTAGGTTAGGTTAGGTTAGGTTAGGTTAGGTTAGGTTAGGTTAGGTTAGGTTAGGTTAGGTTAGGTTAGGTTAGGTTAGGTTAGGTTAGGTTAGGTTAGGTTAGGTTAGGTTAGGTTAGGTTAGGTTAGGTTAGGTTAGGTTAGGTTAGGTTAGGTTAGGTTAGGTTAGGTTAGGTTAGGTTAGGTTAGGTTAGGTTAGGTTAGGTTAGGTTAGGTTAGGTTAGGTTAGGTTAGGTTAGGTTAGGTTAGGTTAGGTTAGGTTAGGTTAGGTTAGGTTAGGTTAGGTTAGGTTAGGTTAGGTTAGGTTAGGTTAGGTTAGGTTAGGTTAGGTTAGGTTAGGTTAGGTTAGGTTAGGTTAGGTTAGGTTAGGTTAGGTTAGGTTAGGTTAGGTTAGGTTAGGTTAGGTTAGGTTAGGTTAGGTTAGGTTAGGTTAGGTTAGGTTAGGTTAGGTTAGGTTAGGTTAGGTTAGGTTAGGTTAGGTTAGGTTAGGTTAGGTTAGGTTAGGTTAGGTTAGGTTAGGTTAGGTTAGGTTAGGTTAGGTTAGGTTAGGTTAGGTTAGGTTAGGTTAGGTTAGGTTAGGTTAGGTTAGGTTAGGTTAGGTTAGGTTAGGTTAGGTTAGGTTAGGTTAGGTTAGGTTAGGTTAGGTTAGGTTAGGTTAGGTTAGGTTAGGTTAGGTTAGGTTAGGTTAGGTTAGGTTAGGTTAGGTTAGGTTAGGTTAGGTTAGGTTAGGTTAGGTTAGGTTAGGTTAGGTTAGGTTAGGTTAGGTTAGGTTAGGTTAGGTTAGGTTAGGTTAGGTTAGGTTAGGTTAGGTTAGGTTAGGTTAGGTTAGGTTAGGTTAGGTTAGGTTAGGTTAGGTTAGGTTAGGTTAGGTTAGGTTAGGTTAGGTTAGGTTAGGTTAGGTTAGGTTAGGTTAGGTTAGGTTAGGTTAGGTTAGGTTAGGTTAGGTTAGGTTAGGTTAGGTTAGGTTAGGTTAGGTTAGGTTAGGTTAGGTTAGGTTAGGTTAGGTTAGGTTAGGTTAGGTTAGGTTAGGTTAGGTTAGGTTAGGTTAGGTTAGGTTAGGTTAGGTTAGGTTAGGTTAGGTTAGGTTAGGTTAGGTTAGGTTAGGTTAGGTTAGGTTAGGTTAGGTTAGGTTAGGTTAGGTTAGGTTAGGTTAGGTTAGGTTAGGTTAGGTTAGGTTAGGTTAGGTTAGGTTAGGTTAGGTTAGGTTAGGTTAGGTTAGGTTAGGTTAGGTTAGGTTAGGTTAGGTTAGGTTAGGTTAGGTTAGGTTAGGTTAGGTTAGGTTAGGTTAGGTTAGGTTAGGTTAGGTTAGGTTAGGTTAGGTTAGGTTAGGTTAGGTTAGGTTAGGTTAGGTTAGGTTAGGTTAGGTTAGGTTAGGTTAGGTTAGGTTAGGTTAGGTTAGGTTAGGTTAGGTTAGGTTAGGTTAGGTTAGGTTAGGTTAGGTTAGGTTAGGTTAGGTTAGGTTAGGTTAGGTTAGGTTAGGTTAGGTTAGGTTAGGTTAGGTTAGGTTAGGTTAGGTTAGGTTAGGTTAGGTTAGGTTAGGTTAGGTTAGGTTAGGTTAGGTTAGGTTAGGTTAGGTTAGGTTAGGTTAGGTTAGGTTAGGTTAGGTTAGGTTAGGTTAGGTTAGGTTAGGTTAGGTTAGGTTAGGTTAGGTTAGGTTAGGTTAGGTTAGGTTAGGTTAGGTTAGGTTAGGTTAGGTTAGGTTAGGTTAGGTTAGGTTAGGTTAGGTTAGGTTAGGTTAGGTTAGGTTAGGTTAGGTTAGGTTAGGTTAGGTTAGGTTAGGTTAGGTTAGGTTAGGTTAGGTTAGGTTAGGTTAGGTTAGGTTAGGTTAGGTTAGGTTAGGTTAGGTTAGGTTAGGTTAGGTTAGGTTAGGTTAGGTTAGGTTAGGTTAGGTTAGGTTAGGTTAGGTTAGGTTAGGTTAGGTTAGGTTAGGTTAGGTTAGGTTAGGTTAGGTTAGGTTAGGTTAGGTTAGGTTAGGTTAGGTTAGGTTAGGTTAGGTTAGGTTAGGTTAGGTTAGGTTAGGTTAGGTTAGGTTAGGTTAGGTTAGGTTAGGTTAGGTTAGGTTAGGTTAGGTTAGGTTAGGTTAGGTTAGGTTAGGTTAGGTTAGGTTAGGTTAGGTTAGGTTAGGTTAGGTTAGGTTAGGTTAGGTTAGGTTAGGTTAGGTTAGGTTAGGTTAGGTTAGGTTAGGTTAGGTTAGGTTAGGTTAGGTTAGGTTAGGTTAGGTTAGGTTAGGTTAGGTTAGGTTAGGTTAGGTTAGGTTAGGTTAGGTTAGGTTAGGTTAGGTTAGGTTAGGTTAGGTTAGGTTAGGTTAGGTTAGGTTAGGTTAGGTTAGGTTAGGTTAGGTTAGGTTAGGTTAGGTTAGGTTAGGTTAGGTTAGGTTAGGTTAGGTTAGGTTAGGTTAGGTTAGGTTAGGTTAGGTTAGGTTAGGTTAGGTTAGGTTAGGTTAGGTTAGGTTAGGTTAGGTTAGGTTAGGTTAGGTTAGGTTAGGTTAGGTTAGGTTAGGTTAGGTTAGGTTAGGTTAGGTTAGGTTAGGTTAGGTTAGGTTAGGTTAGGTTAGGTTAGGTTAGGTTAGGTTAGGTTAGGTTAGGTTAGGTTAGGTTAGGTTAGGTTAGGTTAGGTTAGGTTAGGTTAGGTTAGGTTAGGTTAGGTT
>CM054796.1:10010000-10025374 GCA_028984075.1 Pieris mannii | reverse complement strand
AACCTAACCTAACCTAACCTAACCTAACCTAACCTAACCTAACCTAACCTAACCTAACCTAACCTAACCTAACCTAACCTAACCTAACCTAACCTAACCTAACCTAACCTAACCTAACCTAACCTAACCTAACCTAACCTAACCTAACCTAACCTAACCTAACCTAACCTAACCTAACCTAACCTAACCTAACCTAACCTAACCTAACCTAACCTAACCTAACCTAACCTAACCTAACCTAACCTAACCTAACCTAACCTAACCTAACCTAACCTAACCTAACCTAACCTAACCTAACCTAACCTAACCTAACCTAACCTAACCTAACCTAACCTAACCTAACCTAACCTAACCTAACCTAACCTAACCTAACCTAACCTAACCTAACCTAACCTAACCTAACCTAACCTAACCTAACCTAACCTAACCTAACCTAACCTAACCTAACCTAACCTAACCTAACCTAACCTAACCTAACCTAACCTAACCTAACCTAACCTAACCTAACCTAACCTAACCTAACCTAACCTAACCTAACCTAACCTAACCTAACCTAACCTAACCTAACCTAACCTAACCTAACCTAACCTAACCTAACCTAACCTAACCTAACCTAACCTAACCTAACCTAACCTAACCTAACCTAACCTAACCTAACCTAACCTAACCTAACCTAACCTAACCTAACCTAACCTAACCTAACCTAACCTAACCTAACCTAACCTAACCTAACCTAACCTAACCTAACCTAACCTAACCTAACCTAACCTAACCTAACCTAACCTAACCTAACCTAACCTAACCTAACCTAACCTAACCTAACCTAACCTAACCTAACCTAACCTAACCTAACCTAACCTAACCTAACCTAACCTAACCTAACCTAACCTAACCTAACCTAACCTAACCTAACCTAACCTAACCTAACCTAACCTAACCTAACCTAACCTAACCTAACCTAACCTAACCTAACCTAACCTAACCTAACCTAACCTAACCTAACCTAACCTAACCTAACCTAACCTAACCTAACCTAACCTAACCTAACCTAACCTAACCTAACCTAACCTAACCTAACCTAACCTAACCTAACCTAACCTAACCTAACCTAACCTAACCTAACCTAACCTAACCTAACCTAACCTAACCTAACCTAACCTAACCTAACCTAACCTAACCTAACCTAACCTAACCTAACCTAACCTAACCTAACCTAACCTAACCTAACCTAACCTAACCTAACCTAACCTAACCTAACCTAACCTAACCTAACCTAACCTAACCTAACCTAACCTAACCTAACCTAACCTAACCTAACCTAACCTAACCTAACCTAACCTAACCTAACCTAACCTAACCTAACCTAACCTAACCTAACCTAACCTAACCTAACCTAACCTAACCTAACCTAACCTAACCTAACCTAACCTAACCTAACCTAACCTAACCTAACCTAACCTAACCTAACCTAACCTAACCTAACCTAACCTAACCTAACCTAACCTAACCTAACCTAACCTAACCTAACCTAACCTAACCTAACCTAACCTAACCTAACCTAACCTAACCTAACCTAACCTAACCTAACCTAACCTAACCTAACCTAACCTAACCTAACCTAACCTAACCTAACCTAACCTAACCTAACCTAACCTAACCTAACCTAACCTAACCTAACCTAACCTAACCTAACCTAACCTAACCTAACCTAACCTAACCTAACCTAACCTAACCTAACCTAACCTAACCTAACCTAACCTAACCTAACCTAACCTAACCTAACCTAACCTAACCTAACCTAACCTAACCTAACCTAACCTAACCTAACCTAACCTAACCTAACCTAACCTAACCTAACCTAACCTAACCTAACCTAACCTAACCTAACCTAACCTAACCTAACCTAACCTAACCTAACCTAACCTAACCTAACCTAACCTAACCTAACCTAACCTAACCTAACCTAACCTAACCTAACCTAACCTAACCTAACCTAACCTAACCTAACCTAACCTAACCTAACCTAACCTAACCTAACCTAACCTAACCTAACCTAACCTAACCTAACCTAACCTAACCTAACCTAACCTAACCTAACCTAACCTAACCTAACCTAACCTAACCTAACCTAACCTAACCTAACCTAACCTAACCTAACCTAACCTAACCTAACCTAACCTAACCTAACCTAACCTAACCTAACCTAACCTAACCTAACCTAACCTAACCTAACCTAACCTAACCTAACCTAACCTAACCTAACCTAACCTAACCTAACCTAACCTAACCTAACCTAACCTAACCTAACCTAACCTAACCTAACCTAACCTAACCTAACCTAACCTAACCTAACCTAACCTAACCTAACCTAACCTAACCTAACCTAACCTAACCTAACCTAACCTAACCTAACCTAACCTAACCTAACCTAACCTAACCTAACCTAACCTAACCTAACCTAACCTAACCTAACCTAACCTAACCTAACCTAACCTAACCTAACCTAACCTAACCTAACCTAACCTAACCTAACCTAACCTAACCTAACCTAACCTAACCTAACCTAACCTAACCTAACCTAACCTAACCTAACCTAACCTAACCTAACCTAACCTAACCTAACCTAACCTAACCTAACCTAACCTAACCTAACCTAACCTAACCTAACCTAACCTAACCTAACCTAACCTAACCTAACCTAACCTAACCTAACCTAACCTAACCTAACCTAACCTAACCTAACCTAACCTAACCTAACCTAACCTAACCTAACCTAACCTAACCTAACCTAACCTAACCTAACCTAACCTAACCTAACCTAACCTAACCTAACCTAACCTAACCTAACCTAACCTAACCTAACCTAACCTAACCTAACCTAACCTAACCTAACCTAACCTAACCTAACCTAACCTAACCTAACCTAACCTAACCTAACCTAACCTAACCTAACCTAACCTAACCTAACCTAACCTAACCTAACCTAACCTAACCTAACCTAACCTAACCTAACCTAACCTAACCTAACCTAACCTAACCTAACCTAACCTAACCTAACCTAACCTAACCTAACCTAACCTAACCTAACCTAACCTAACCTAACCTAACCTAACCTAACCTAACCTAACCTAACCTAACCTAACCTAACCTAACCTAACCTAACCTAACCTAACCTAACCTAACCTAACCTAACCTAACCTAACCTAACCTAACCTAACCTAACCTAACCTAACCTAACCTAACCTAACCTAACCTAACCTAACCTAACCTAACCTAACCTAACCTAACCTAACCTAACCTAACCTAACCTAACCTAACCTAACCTAACCTAACCTAACCTAACCTAACCTAACCTAACCTAACCTAACCTAACCTAACCTAACCTAACCTAACCTAACCTAACCTAACCTAACCTAACCTAACCTAACCTAACCTAACCTAACCTAACCTAACCTAACCTAACCTAACCTAACCTAACCTAACCTAACCTAACCTAACCTAACCTAACCTAACCTAACCTAACCTAACCTAACCTAACCTAACCTAACCTAACCTAACCTAACCTAACCTAACCTAACCTAACCTAACCTAACCTAACCTAACCTAACCTAACCTAACCTAACCTAACCTAACCTAACCTAACCTAACCTAACCTAACCTAACCTAACCTAACCTAACCTAACCTAACCTAACCTAACCTAACCTAACCTAACCTAACCTAACCTAACCTAACCTAACCTAACCTAACCTAACCTAACCTAACCTAACCTAACCTAACCTAACCTAACCTAACCTAACCTAACCTAACCTAACCTAACCTAACCTAACCTAACCTAACCTAACCTAACCTAACCTAACCTAACCTAACCTAACCTAACCTAACCTAACCTAACCTAACCTAACCTAACCTAACCTAACCTAACCTAACCTAACCTAACCTAACCTAACCTAACCTAACCTAACCTAACCTAACCTAACCTAACCTAACCTAACCTAACCTAACCTAACCTAACCTAACCTAACCTAACCTAACCTAACCTAACCTAACCTAACCTAACCTAACCTAACCTAACCTAACCTAACCTAACCTAACCTAACCTAACCTAACCTAACCTAACCTAACCTAACCTAACCTAACCTAACCTAACCTAACCTAACCTAACCTAACCTAACCTAACCTAACCTAACCTAACCTAACCTAACCTAACCTAACCTAACCTAACCTAACCTAACCTAACCTAACCTAACCTAACCTAACCTAACCTAACCTAACCTAACCTAACCTAACCTAACCTAACCTAACCTAACCTAACCTAACCTAACCTAACCTAACCTAACCTAACCTAACCTAACCTAACCTAACCTAACCTAACCTAACCTAACCTAACCTAACCTAACCTAACCTAACCTAACCTAACCTAACCTAACCTAACCTAACCTAACCTAACCTAACCTAACCTAACCTAACCTAACCTAACCTAACCTAACCTAACCTAACCTAACCTAACCTAACCTAACCTAACCTAACCTAACCTAACCTAACCTAACCTAACCTAACCTAACCTAACCTAACCTAACCTAACCTAACCTAACCTAACCTAACCTAACCTAACCTAACCTAACCTAACCTAACCTAACCTAACCTAACCTAACCTAACCTAACCTAACCTAACCTAACCTAACCTAACCTAACCTAACCTAACCTAACCTAACCTAACCTAACCTAACCTAACCTAACCTAACCTAACCTAACCTAACCTAACCTAACCTAACCTAACCTAACCTAACCTAACCTAACCTAACCTAACCTAACCTAACCTAACCTAACCTAACCTAACCTAACCTAACCTAACCTAACCTAACCTAACCTAACCTAACCTAACCTAACCTAACCTAACCTAACCTAACCTAACCTAACCTAACCTAACCTAACCTAACCTAACCTAACCTAACCTAACCTAACCTAACCTAACCTAACCTAACCTAACCTAACCTAACCTAACCTAACCTAACCTAACCTAACCTAACCTAACCTAACCTAACCTAACCTAACCTAACCTAACCTAACCTAACCTAACCTAACCTAACCTAACCTAACCTAACCTAACCTAACCTAACCTAACCTAACCTAACCTAACCTAACCTAACCTAACCTAACCTAACCTAACCTAACCTAACCTAACCTAACCTAACCTAACCTAACCTAACCTAACCTAACCTAACCTAACCTAACCTAACCTAACCTAACCTAACCTAACCTAACCTAACCTAACCTAACCTAACCTAACCTAACCTAACCTAACCTAACCTAACCTAACCTAACCTAACCTAACCTAACCTAACCTAACCTAACCTAACCTAACCTAACCTAACCTAACCTAACCTAACCTAACCTAACCTAACCTAACCTAACCTAACCTAACCTAACCTAACCTAACCTAACCTAACCTAACCTAACCTAACCTAACCTAACCTAACCTAACCTAACCTAACCTAACCTAACCTAACCTAACCTAACCTAACCTAACCTAACCTAACCTAACCTAACCTAACCTAACCTAACCTAACCTAACCTAACCTAACCTAACCTAACCTAACCTAACCTAACCTAACCTAACCTAACCTAACCTAACCTAACCTAACCTAACCTAACCTAACCTAACCTAACCTAACCTAACCTAACCTAACCTAACCTAACCTAACCTAACCTAACCTAACCTAACCTAACCTAACCTAACCTAACCTAACCTAACCTAACCTAACCTAACCTAACCTAACCTAACCTAACCTAACCTAACCTAACCTAACCTAACCTAACCTAACCTAACCTAACCTAACCTAACCTAACCTAACCTAACCTAACCTAACCTAACCTAACCTAACCTAACCTAACCTAACCTAACCTAACCTAACCTAACCTAACCTAACCTAACCTAACCTAACCTAACCTAACCTAACCTAACCTAACCTAACCTAACCTAACCTAACCTAACCTAACCTAACCTAACCTAACCTAACCTAACCTAACCTAACCTAACCTAACCTAACCTAACCTAACCTAACCTAACCTAACCTAACCTAACCTAACCTAACCTAACCTAACCTAACCTAACCTAACCTAACCTAACCTAACCTAACCTAACCTAACCTAACCTAACCTGAACCTAACCTAACCTAACCTAACCTAACCTAACCTAACCTAACCTAACCTAACCTAACCTAACCTAACCTAACCTAACCTAACCTAACCTAACCTAACCTAACCTAACCTAACCTAACCTAACCTAACCTAACCTAACCTAACCTAACCTAACCTAACCTAACCTAACCTAACCTAACCTAACCTAACCTAACCTAACCTAACCTAACCTAACCTAACCTAACCTAACCTAACCTAACCTAACCTAACCTAACCTAACCTAACCTAACCTAACCTAACCTAACCTAACCTAACCTAACCTAACCTAACCTAACCTAACCTAACCTAACCTAACCTAACCTAACCTAACCTAACCTAACCTAACCTAACCTAACCTAACCTAACCTAACCTAACCTAACCTAACCTAACCTAACCTAACCTAACCTAACCTAACCTAACCTAACCTAACCTAACCTAACCTAACCTAACCTAACCTAACCTAACCTAACCTAACCTAACCTAACCTAACCTAACCTAACCTAACCTAACCTAACCTAACCTAACCTAACCTAACCTAACCTAACCTAACCTAACCTAACCTAACCTAACCTAACCTAACCTAACCTAACCTAACCTAACCTAACCTAACCTAACCTAACCTAACCTAACCTAACCTAACCTAACCTAACCTAACCTAACCTAACCTAACCTAACCTAACCTAACCTAACCTAACCTAACCTAACCTAACCTAACCTAACCTAACCTAACCTAACCTAACCTAACCTAACCTAACCTAACCTAACCTAACCTAACCTAACCTAACCTAACCTAACCTAACCTAACCTAACCTAACCTAACCTAACCTAACCTAACCTAACCTAACCTAACCTAACCTAACCTAACCTAACCTAACCTAACCTAACCTAACCTAACCTAACCTAACCTAACCTAACCTAACCTAACCTAACCTAACCTAACCTAACCTAACCTAACCTAACCTAACCTAACCTAACCTAACCTAACCTAACCTAACCTAACCTAACCTAACCTAACCTAACCTAACCTAACCTAACCTAACCTAACCTAACCTAACCTAACCTAACCTAACCTAACCTAACCTAACCTAACCTAACCTAACCTAACCTAACCTAACCTAACCTAACCTAACCTAACCTAACCTAACCTAACCTAACCTAACCTAACCTAACCTAACCTAACCTAACCTAACCTAACCTAACCTAACCTAACCTAACCTAACCTAACCTAACCTAACCTAACCTAACCTAACCTAACCTAACCTAACCTAACCTAACCTAACCTAACCTAACCTAACCTAACCTAACCTAACCTAACCTAACCTAACCTAACCTAACCTAACCTAACCTAACCTAACCTAACCTAACCTAACCTAACCTAACCTAACCTAACCTAACCTAACCTAACCTAACCTAACCTAACCTAACCTAACCTAACCTAACCTAACCTAACCTAACCTAACCTAACCTAACCTAACCTAACCTAACCTAACCTAACCTAACCTAACCTAACCTAACCTAACCTAACCTAACCTAACCTAACCTAACCTAACCTAACCTAACCTAACCTAACCTAACCTAACCTAACCTAACCTAACCTAACCTAACCTAACCTAACCTAACCTAACCTAACCTAACCTAACCTAACCTAACCTAACCTAACCTAACCTAACCTAACCTAACCTAACCTAACCTAACCTAACCTAACCTAACCTAACCTAACCTAACCTAACCTAACCTAACCTAACCTAACCTAACCTAACCTAACCTAACCTAACCTAACCTAACCTAACCTAACCTAACCTAACCTAACCTAACCTAACCTAACCTAACCTAACCTAACCTAACCTAACCTAACCTAACCTAACCTAACCTAACCTAACCTAACCTAACCTAACCTAACCTAACCTAACCTAACCTAACCTAACCTAACCTAACCTAACCTAACCTAACCTAACCTAACCTAACCTAACCTAACCTAACCTAACCTAACCTAACCTAACCTAACCTAACCTAACCTAACCTAACCTAACCTAACCTAACCTAACCTAACCTAACCTAACCTAACCTAACCTAACCTAACCTAACCTAACCTAACCTAACCTAACCTAACCTAACCTAACCTAACCTAACCTAACCTAACCTAACCTAACCTAACCTAACCTAACCTAACCTAACCTAACCTAACCTAACCTAACCTAACCTAACCTAACCTAACCTAACCTAACCTAACCTAACCTAACCTAACCTAACCTAACCTAACCTAACCTAACCTAACCTAACCTAACCTAACCTAACCTAACCTAACCTAACCTAACCTAACCTAACCTAACCTAACCTAACCTAACCTAACCTAACCTAACCTAACCTAACCTAACCTAACCTAACCTAACCTAACCTAACCTAACCTAACCTAACCTAACCTAACCTAACCTAACCTAACCTAACCTAACCTAACCTAACCTAACCTAACCTAACCTAACCTAACCTAACCTAACCTAACCTAACCTAACCTAACCTAACCTAACCTAACCTAACCTAACCTAACCTAACCTAACCTAACCTAACCTAACCTAACCTAACCTAACCTAACCTAACCTAACCTAACCTAACCTAACCTAACCTAACCTAACCTAACCTAACCTAACCTAACCTAACCTAACCTAACCTAACCTAACCTAACCTAACCTAACCTAACCTAACCTAACCTAACCTAACCTAACCTAACCTAACCTAACCTAACCTAACCTAACCTAACCTAACCTAACCTAACCTAACCTAACCTAACCTAACCTAACCTAACCTAACCTAACCTAACCTAACCTAACCTAACCTAACCTAACCTAACCTAACCTAACCTAACCTAACCTAACCTAACCTAACCTAACCTAACCTAACCTAACCTAACCTAACCTAACCTAACCTAACCTAACCTAACCTAACCTAACCTAACCTAACCTAACCTAACCTAACCTAACCTAACCTAACCTAACCTAACCTAACCTAACCTAACCTAACCTAACCTAACCTAACCTAACCTAACCTAACCTAACCTAACCTAACCTAACCTAACCTAACCTAACCTAACCTAACCTAACCTAACCTAACCTAACCTAACCTAACCTAACCTAACCTAACCTAACCTAACCTAACCTAACCTAACCTAACCTAACCTAACCTAACCTAACCTAACCTAACCTAACCTAACCTAACCTAACCTAACCTAACCTAACCTAACCTAACCTAACCTAACCTAACCTAACCTAACCTAACCTAACCTAACCTAACCTAACCTAACCTAACCTAACCTAACCTAACCTAACCTAACCTAACCTAACCTAACCTAACCTAACCTAACCTAACCTAACCTAACCTAACCTAACCTAACCTAACCTAACCTAACCTAACCTAACCTAACCTAACCTAACCTAACCTAACCTAACCTAACCTAACCTAACCTAACCTAACCTAACCTAACCTAACCTAACCTAACCTAACCTAACCTAACCTAACCTAACCTAACCAGTCCGCGTCCAGACGCCACGAAAAACGGTCGACTCCACGTCGCTCCGCGCCTTTTCAAAGTTAAGAAAAAGTTTTAAAAATAGTTCCCGTGTGCTAAGTGCAGTGTTTTATACATCAAAAGACGCGGAAAATTCCGCTCTTTCGTTTAGTGCTATTTTCATTATCCCAGGTTTTCTTTTTCAATTTTTTTTCGACCAAAAACATTAAAATTTTCAGTTTTTTCGATTTTAAAAATATTATCAGTGCAGTAAAAATTTCTAAGTGAGTTTTAATAGATAGAGCTCAGTGTGGTGCGTATTTCGACCATATTTTGGTCGACAAGGACACATATTTGAGGATTTGGCAGACATTATAGTGGTAAATCCTTAATAACTTTTTATATAGATCTACAACCATATCTTTTTTATACATCAAACGATAGCCCTTTTCAAGACGCATCGTTTGATACCAATATCACATCAATCGGACTGAAATTGGATTT
Source organism: Pieris mannii (assembly GCA_028984075.1). Taxonomy (NCBI): domain Eukaryota; kingdom Metazoa; phylum Arthropoda; class Insecta; order Lepidoptera; family Pieridae; genus Pieris; species Pieris mannii. The sequence continues at coordinate 10,015,192 of CM054796.1, read as the reverse complement.
TTCAGCGGCTGAAAACTGGTTTTTCAGTCGCCAAATCGCGGCGCTTCAATATTTTTTAACAAGAATTACATAGTACGGTGCGCAATTACTTCAGCTATCAGCAGACACATCTTTTTTGGAAATCGGAGCACTGACAGCCCCTGAAACCTGGAAAAAACACTATTATTGCAAATATTTTGCGTTCTAACGCCCCTGGGTTTTCGAACACCATAACAGCAGAACCGGCGTCGTCTGGCGCATCAGACGACATCAAGATCTCCATTTTTCACTTAATAGTTCATGAGTTACATGCAATTTGAACTTTAAACCCAGGGTTTCCACAGGACCCACTTCAGATAAAAATATAACTTTAACACCATCACATCCGAAATTCTTTTCTGCTCTGGAACCGATTTCTTCGCTTCTTCACCACTTATCACCAGCTCCACCAGGAGCCAAAATTCCTGGTGATCACCAGGAACTGCCTCCTCACCAGCACCATCGGGTAGACCTCGTCGCGGGCTCCTAGACGACACCAAACTCCAGCATCAGCAGTGCAGCGGTGCTGGAGTTATCCCGTGCGGAAGCACCAGGTAGGGTGGATTACCAGCCTCATCTCCAACACCAAATCCACATACACAGAAACACACCGAGCTTGGGCTCATTCAAACCGCCTCTTCAAGCCAAACAATAATATAGTCATACAGTCGTCCGCAAACCCACCTTTCAACCCCCAGGTTGAGTTTTTCCCCCCCCGCCCCTTAAATTTTTACCCCCCCTCCGCACCCCCCCGAGTCATATATCATCTGAATCGGCTGTTAAAGGCGATTCTAGTCCAATAGACCAAATCCAGTTTCGACCCCCCCCCACCCATCACGAAATAATGTTACCCCGCACCCCACCCAAAATCACAACCACCGCCTCACCATCTCCCCAAACATCCTTTACAACCGCTAGGCGGAATTTGGTGGACAATCTAAGTCCGGCCTTCACTCGAGAAGCTCCCCCCGCAGAGTCCACCTACATGGAGATGGCGAGGAGTTTCAGACTCAAAGGCCTGAACGCGGTTTCACTCTCTCGTAACCTCAAGAGTGAGCTGAAAACTATAATTACAGAGACAATCGACGGTCTCTTCGGAGTCGTCGCTATGTTAGACCCTACCACCCCCTCCCCTTCCAAACCCCTTACACCTCCGGCCAATAGCATCGACAATAAAACAAGCAACAATACACCACCCGTCGATAATACACTACTCCTAAACAAGCTAGAGGCCCACTCTCGGCTACTCGAGGAGAGCAACAGGGCCCTGCAGGAACACTCCAGGGCATTAAAAGCGCAACCGCGACCTACACCGGCAGTACCGCAGCCTGCGGCGGCGGACCCGCACAACATTTATAAATCTTACGCTAAGGCTACCGCCGCCCCCAAACCCCCTGCAGGTCCCTCTGTTGTTGTATCCGGAGAGGGTCTCGACACCACTGAGAAATTAATCACCGAAATTAGAAGCACGGTCAACTTCCGGCAGGGGGGATATGCCCCTATCAGGGTGACACCACTATCAAGAAACAAAGTGAAGCTCGTCTTCGAAAAAGACGAGCACAAATTGCACACACTCACACAATTACAGAACCATAGCGCAATAAAAACCCAGGAAGAAAAGCGGGTCGACCCGATGATAATTCTCAAAGGGATAAACAAAAACACGAGCGAAGCAGAACTCATTAACACAATTAGAGACCAGAACCATACATTGATTGAACACACTTTCAGCATTAAATTCAAGACAGTTAACAGAAACCACACTCTTTACAATGTGGTTCTAAACACCACCCCCTCTGCCTGGAAGGCCTTTACCGATCTAGGCAGAATTAACATAGGCATGCAAAGGGTCCACAGCGGCAATTTTTCACCATTTAGGCAGTGCCAAAACTGCCTAAATTTTGGACACACGAAGAGCCGCTGCCCCGCTACCACACCCACTTGCGCCAAGTGCTCTGCAAATCACCCCACAGCAGAGTGCAAAGAACAACCACAATCACACAGGTGTGCCAATTGCCACGAACACAACGCACAGTTCAAAACAAACACTAACACACAACATCGAGCCGACTCGGAAAGGTGCCCCAAAGTTAGCGCAATGCGTGCCCGCGTAGAGGCCAAGGTCAACTATATATAAAACATGCATAAAAACATCAAGTTTATACAGGCGAACCTAGACCGGTCTCGCAACGCTACACAAGAACTTAAACACCACTTCATCACAAATAAACTCGACATAGCCATTATATCCGAACCATACACAAACAAAAACACAGTAAAAAATATTGCAGGACTCCGCGTGTTTCAGTCCGATTCGGCGGACACAACGAAAGCCTGCATTATAACCAGTACAGACATAAACGCACACATCATCTCACAATTCACCACAGGGAATATAGTGGTTATCGCTATACCCACAAAGACAAGAACACTATACATAGCATCGGTTTACGTTGAACCAAAAACCGACGCTAACAACACACTAGATACACTGGACACATTCATAAAAACATACACCAACTCAAACATTATAGTTGGCGGCGACTTTAACGCGTGGCACCAAATCTGGGGCAGCTCTCGAAACAACATCCGGGGACAGCAACTGATAGATATCATGAATTCCAATAATATATACATAAACAACACAGGCAACACACCCACATTTGAAACAATAACACACGGAACGGAGAGGTCATCCATTATCGATCTCACGTTCACATCAATACACACATACCATCACATACACAAATGGGAAGTCAAACAACGTTTGTTCCCATCAACACAACACAATCCAATTAAATTTAAACTAGACTGTAGAACAGACCCTATTCCACACACCATTAATAGTAGCACATTCAAATACAACACCAGCAAAGGCAATTGGCACACCTTTAAAGAAACACTACACACTGTAATGATTAAAGATAAAATAACAGAAATAAACATATCGACCCTAACACCCGATCAACTAGACCAATTTGTATACTCCCTCGCCAACACCATTAACAGCGCCTGCCACAACTCATTTGCCCTTAAAACAGGACACACAAAACCCAAAGCACCCTGGTGGAGCGAAAGCCTAGATCAACTTAAGAAACAATGCATCAAACTACACCACAAAATACACACATATTCCAAAAACAAACAGACACCCCCTACAGACCTCTTAAACAAATATCACGAAATTAAACTCTCATACACAAATACAATCAGAAAGACATCCACCGAACACTTCAAACACTTCTGCGAGTCACAAGGTGCAGAAGATGTTTGGTCCATCACCAACAAATTACTAAAATCTAACAACAACATCCAACCCCGCACCCTTAAGGTCAACAATAAATTCACAAACAACGAACAGGAGACATCACAGGCATTACTCACACATTTTTATCCCGACGACACCCCAGACACGGACGTCAGACACACAAATATGCGCAACAATTCTGGTATACTTCCCGACACGGAGGACGACCCTCCCTTCACGACATCCGAAATTATAGCAGCACTCGACTCCATCAGTCACACCAAAGCACCGGGCAATGATCACCTCACCAGTGACATCTGCCAGGTCTTTGCACGCAATTACCCAGAGCTAACCACACACCTCATGAACCGCTGCCTACAAATAGCACACTTTCCGACCCCATGGAAGGAAACAGTAATAAAAATAATTCCCAAACCCAACAAACACGATTACACAAACTTAAGCTCATTCAGACCAATAGGACTAATCCCCGTGTTCGGGAAAGTACTAGAAAAGCTATTTACAAAACGCCTCACCTTCAACGCGCATAAACAAAAACTTCTAAACCGATCTCAATTCGGCTTCACCGAACAAACTGGTACAACACACGCTCTACACAAAACTCTAGACATAATAAATAACGCCAAACAGCACAAACAACACACCATAGCCGTATCCCTCGATATTAAGGCCGCGTTTGACAACGCCTGGTGGCCGGCGGTATTGAGCGGATTACGTGCGGTAAAGTGCCCACACAATATATTCAAACTTATTCAAAACTACCTCACAAATAGAACAGTTACACACCAAATGGGCAACACACGAACCACTCGCAATACACAAAAGGGATGTATCCAAGGGTCGGCATGCGGCCCTATACTCTGGAACATTATCCTTAACACACTACTCAACACACCACTCCCATCAGGGTGCCACATCCAAGCCTTCGCCGACGACGTTCTAATATTAACTACAGACACAGACATTAAAACATTAGAGGACAAAACTAACCACACACTCAAAATCATTAAAGAATGGGGCGATGGAGTCAAACTACAGTTCGGACCCGACAAAACCCAGACAATGGCCTTCTCCAAACCAGCACAAAATTGCAGCTTAACTTTCAACAACACCCCACTTAAATTCACAGACAAAATTAAATACCTAGGCATCATTTTAGACAACAGGTTAACATTCAAACACCATATCGAACACATAACCACTAAAGCAACCCAACTATTTAACAAACTATCTATTTACACACGACCCACTTGGGGACCACACCCCGAGAACATCAAATCAATATACAAAATGGTAATAGAGCCCATCATCACGTACGGGGCCTCCATCTGGGGCCACGCAGCACTTAAAAAATATAATCGCAAGCTACTTCTAAAAACCCAACGCGGCTTCGCCATCAAGACCACCAGAGCGTTCAGAAATGTATCTACTAACGCTGCGATAGCAATAGCGGGATTCGTGCCGCTTGATCTCAAGATTCTTGAATCATGTGAGATTGAGAAGGCGCGCATTAAAGGCGTCAGCAGATACATTCCTGACGACATCACCATCGAACAGCCTACACACTTCACCGAACTCTTACACCCCGCTTCCAGACCGCTTTTAAAATTCAGTACTCACAAAAACAATCTCAACACACACCTTACAAACAACATTAACATATTCACGGATGGAAGCAAACAGGAAAATGGACAGACGGGAGCCGCGTTTATCGCGTACTCCCCTAACACTCACACCGCCATACACCGATGGAAAAGAAAACTACACCCCACCTGCACCGTATACCAGGCTGAACTGCTTGCCATACAAGGGGCATGCGACTGGGCCATCACACACTCACAAAAACACGCCAACAAAAACACATACACTTACACAATTAATTCAGACTCCATGGCTGCCCTTCAGA